>CM053163.1:0-2500 GCA_028571685.1 Heterohyrax brucei
CTAACCCCCTAACCCTAACCCCCCTATACCCTAACCCCCTAACCCTAACCCCCCTAACACTAACCCCACTAACCCTAACCCCCTAACCCTAAACCCCCTAACCCTAACCCCCCCTAACCCCTCCCCTAACCCCTAACCCTCCCCTAACCCTAACCCCCTAACCCTAACCCCCTAACCCTAACCCCCTAACCCTAACCTCCCTAACCCTAACCCCCTAACCCTAACCCCCTAACCCTAACCCCCCTAACCCCTAACCCCCCTAACCCTAACCCCCTAACCCTAACCCCCCTAACCCTAACCCCCCTAACCCTAACCCCCTAACCCCTAACCCCCCTAACCCTAACCCCCTAACCCTAACCCCCTAACCCTAACCCCCCTAACCCTAACCCCCTAACCCTAACCCCCTAACCCTAACCCCCTAACCCTAACCCCCTAACCCTAACCCCCACCCTACCCCACCCTAACCCCCTAACCCTAACCCCCTAACCCAAACCCCCTAACCCAAACCCCCTAACCCTAACCCCCTAACCCTAACCCCCCTAACCCTAACCCCCCTAACCCTAACCCCCCTAACCCCAACCCCCTAACCCTAACCCCCTAACCCTAACCCCCCTAACCCTAACCCCCAACCCTAACCCCCTAACCCTAACCCCCCTAACCCCTAACCCCCCCCTAACCCCTAACCCCCTAACCCTACCCCCCTAACCCTAACCCCCTAACCCTAACCCCCTAACCCAAACCCCCTAACCCCAACCCCCTAACCCTAACCCCTAACCCTAACCCCCTAACCCTAACCCCCTAACCCAACCCCCTAACCCTAACCCCCTAACCCAAACCCCCTAACCCTCAACCCCCCAACCCTAACCCCCTAACCCCCAACCCCCCCCTAACCCAACCCCCTAACCCTAACCCCCTAACCCTAACCCCCCAACCCTAACCCCCCTAACCCAACCCCCCTAACCCCCTACACCCCCTAACCCCCAAACCCCCCTAACCCTAACCCCCCTAACCCAAACCCCCTAACCCTAACCCCCTAACCCAACCCCCTAACCCTAACCCCCCTAACCCTAACCCCCTACACCCCTAACCCCCCTAACCCAAACCCCCCCTAACCCTAACCCCCTAACCCAACCCCCTAACCCTAACCCCCCTAACCCAACCCCCCTAACCCTAACCCCCCTAACCCTAACCCCCTAACCCTAACCCCCTAACCAACCCCCTAACCCAACCCCCCTAACCCTAACCCCCCTAACCCTAACCCCCTAACCCTAACCCCCCTAACCCAAACCCCCTAACCCTAACCCCCTAACCCTACCCCCAACCCTAACCCCCTAACCCTAACCCCCCTAACCCAACCCCCTAACCCTAACCCCCCTAACCCCTAACCCCCCTAACCCTAACCCCCAACCCTACCCCCTAACCCAACCCCCTAACCCTAACCCCCTAACCCTAACCCCCAAACCCTAACCCCCTAACCCTAACCCCCCTAACCCTAACCCCCAACCCTAACCCCCTAACCCTAACCCCCTAACCCTAACCCCCCTAACCCTAACCCCCTAACCCAACCCCCAACCCACCCCCTAACCCCTAACCCCCACCACCCTAACCCCCAACCCTAACCCCCTAACCCTAACCCCCTAACCCTAACCCCCTAACCCTAACCCCCTAACCCTAACCCCCTAACCCTAACCCCCTAACCCTAACCCCCTAACCCTAACCCCCCTAACCCCAACCCCCTAACCCAAACCCCCTAACCCTAACCCCCTAACCCTAACCCCCTAACCCAACCCCCCTAACCCCTAACCCCCTAACCCTAACCCCCTAACCCTAACCCCCTAACCCCTAACCCCCTAACCCTAACCCCCTAACCCTAACCCCCTAACCCTAACCCCCCTAACCCTAACCCCCTAACCCTAACCCCCTACCCAACCCCTAACCCCCTAACCCCCTAACCCTAACCCCTAACCCTAACCCCCCTAACCCTAACCCCCAACCCTAACCCCCCTAACCCTAACCCCCTAACCCTAACCCCCCTAACCCTAACCCCCTAACCCTAACCCCCTAACCCTAACCCCCTAACCCTAACCCCCCTAACCCTAACCCCCTAACCCTAACCCCCCTAACCCTAACCCCCCTAACCCTAACCCCCTAACCCTAACCCCCTAACCCTAACCCCCTAACCCTAACCCCCTAACCCAAACCCCCTAACCCCTAACCCCCTAACCCTAACCCCCTAACCCTACCCCCTAACCCTAACCCCCTAACCCTAACCCCCAAACCCTAACCCCCCAACCCTAACCCCCTAACCCTAACCCCCTAACCCCTAACCCCCTAACCCTAACCCCCTAACCCTAACCCCCTAACCCTAACCCCCCTAACCCTAACCCCCTAACCCTAACCCCCTAACCCTAACCCCCCTAACCCTAACACCCCTAACCCTAACCCCCTAACCCTAACCCCCTAACCCTAACCCCCTAACCCTAACCCCCTAACCCTAACC